>JAVLUX010000032.1:10957200-11004700 GCA_032164185.1 Moxostoma hubbsi | reverse complement strand
TAATCAATTAACATCATACAAAGTCCAGGAAACAGCTAAAACAATATTTGGTGTGAACAGTTTTGCCTTCAAAACAGCACCAATTCTCCTTACACATGGACACAGTTTTTCTTGGTGGTCACTCTGCTTGGAGAATTTTGAAATTTTGAAAAAAGCACATAACTGTTAATCAGAAGGTTGCTGGTTCGATCCCCACGGCCACCACAACTGTGTCCTTGAGCAAGGCACTTAACTCCAGGTTGCTCCGGGGGGAATGTCACTGTAATAAATGCACTGTAAGTCGCTTTGGATAAAAGCATCTGCCAAATAATAAATGCATGAATGTAAATTTCAAATAATAATAATTATTATTATTATTAGCCTATTATTATGAAAAGGCATATACAAGGCATATTTTATTAATAGAAACTATAAACGTAAGAGCAACATTTAAAAATGGGCATTTCATTTAGTTTTAACGCACTTACGGTTTAAGCCCCATACACACCAAGTTCTATCCAAAAGAAACTCTTTCTTTCTCTATCATTTCAACCTGGGCTTTGTTTTCTGGTGACTTAACATGTGTGATCTTTGTGTCTCCTACCACCATTTGTTTAACAGATTTGTACTTTCATCTGGAACACAACTTGCTTCTAAAAGGACACTCTCTTTCTCACCCTGCTAGTGCATGCTGTTTGTTTTCTAAGCGTATTTTTGGATGACCTAGAAACACTGGTAGGCATCAGTGCTTAGTTGTCATTATACCATCGCTGAGGCCTCCTGCTTTTGTGTGTGTGTGTGTGTGGTACCAGGCAACTGTGCACTTATTTTGTTTAATATGAGTGGATTTAATACTTTAGATTATGCACACTCAGATGCATGTACAGCAGAATCCAAAAGTCTTTCATGTTTTAGTCTTTGAAAGATGTAAAGCAATGAAAAGTTATAATGTGAATAAAAAATAAATATGTCTGCAAAAATACTACACTATTTCTTGATCACTAATCAAATGTAAGCAAATTTGTGATATTGACTGTGTTAACAAAGGCCAGAGATATGATATAAAAGCCTTTAAGAACCATCTTAAGACATCTTGTGCCTAAGACTTTTGCACAGTACTGTGTGTGTGTGTGTGTGTGTGTGTGTGTGTGTGTGTGTTTGTGTATTAAGCCATTTAGCCACAACATTGGAGGTATTCATGGGGTCATTTTTTGGAAGACCCATTTGCGAAAGCTTAAACTTCATGATTTTCCTTCCTCATGGTGCCATATTTTTTGTGAAGTGTACCAGTCCCTCCTGCAGCAAAGCAACCCCACAACATGATGCTGCCACCCCCATGCTTCATGGTTGGGATGGTGTTCTTTGACTTCGCAGGCCTCACCCTTTTTCCTTCAAACATAACGATAGTCATTGTCCAAACAGTTAAATTTTTGTTTCATCAGACCAGAGGACATTTCTCCCAAACATAAGATTTTTGTCCCCATGTTCACTTGCAAACTGTAGTCTGGCTTTTTATGGCAGTTTTGGAGCAGTGGCTTCTTCCTTGCTAGCCTTTCTGGTTATATCGATAAAGGACTTGTTTACTACGGATATAGATACTTGTTTACCAGTTTCCTCCAGCATCTTCACAAGGTGCTTTGCTGTTCTTCTGAGATTGATTTGCACTTTTCACACCAAACTACGTTCATCGCTAGGAGACAGAATGTGTCTCCTTCCTGAGCGGCATGATGGCTGCATGGTCCCATGGTGTTTATACTTGCGTACTATTGTTTGTACAGATGAACGTGGTACCTACAGTCATTTGGAAATTGCTCCCAAGGATGAACCAGACTGGTGGAGGTCCACAATTGGTTTTCTGAGGTCTTGGCTGATTTCTTTAGATTTTTCCATGTTTTCAAGCAAAGAGGCTCTGAGATTGAAGGTAGGCCTTAAAATACATCACAAGTACACCTCCAATTGACTCCAATTAGCCTATCAGAAGCTAAATTAGGCTTGACATAATTTTCTGGAAAGCTGATTAAAGGCACAGTTAACTTAGTGTATGTAAACTTCTGACCCACTGGAATTGTGATTATAGTCAATTAAAAGTGAAGCAATCTGTCTGCAAACAATTGTTGGAAAAATTACTGGTGTCATGCACAAAGTAGATGCCCTTTTCAATTTGCCAAAACTATAGTTTGCTATATGAAGTCATAAGTTTACATACACTTACATTGAAGTCATTAAATCAAATTTTATTAACCACTCCACAGATTTCATATTAGCAAACTATAGTTTTGGCAAGTCGTTTAGATCATCTACTTTATGCATGACACAAGTAATTTTTCCAACAATTGTGTACAGATGGATTGTTTCACTTTTAATTGTCTATATCACATTTCCAATGGGTCAGAAGAGTGCATACACCAGTGGTGTCAAACTCAGTTACTGGAGGTCCACTGTCCTGCAGAGTTTAGCTCCAACTATAATTAAACATACCTGAACCAGCTAATCAATGTGTCCAAGATTACTCCAAATGTGTTGAAGTAGAGTTTCAGGACTGTGGACCTCCAGAAAACTGAGTTTGACACCCCTGACATAAACTAAGTTAACTCTGCCTTTAAGCAGCTTGGAAAATTCCAAAGTCAAGCCTTTAGGCAATTAGCCAATAAGCTTCTGATAGACTAATTTGAGTCAAAGGGAGGTGTACCTGTGGATGTATTTTAATGCCTACCTTCAAACTCAGTGCATCTTTGCTTGACATCATGGGAAAATCAAAAGAAATCAGCCAAGACCTCAGAAAAAAATAATATTGTTGACCTCCACAAGTCTGGTTCATCCTTGGAAGCACATCTCACAGTAAGAACTGGCAAATCTGGTGCAATCCACGAGGAGGAGATGCAATGTAGTACTTAATGCAGCTGATGGGCACACCAGATACTGACTGTTACTTTGTTCAGGGACACAGTATTCCATTTCTAACTTTCCAAGTTGTTGAAGATTTTTATGTTCCTACAAATATTTACACATTAAGTCTGCGGAAAATAAAAGCAGTTGAATATGAGAGGACGTTTCTTTTTTTGCTGAGTTTATATATATATATATATATATATATATATATATATGAGAGAGAGAGAGAGAGAGAGAGAGAGAGAGAGAGAGAGAGAGAGAGAGAGAGAGAGAGAGAAGCAAAATAGAAGCATTTTCACAGCATCTCCTCTGTGGTTGAGTTGGTTAATCTCATATAGCAAACCCGAATCAGGAAGATGTGAACTGTGTCTGCCCCTAAATCATAGTCATAACGCTATTATGCATAATACTGCATGTGCGACAACAACCTCATTCCTGGGGAAGAGGTCTTCGATCCTGAGCTGCACTCTCATTCATGATGGAATGGAGGACCTTTCATTTGCTTTGTAATTTTAGTCTTTAATATGGGTGCATGTATGTGAGGTTGCGATCAATAAGCTGTTATGAGACTGTGAAGTTGAGACCCTGGTCTGGTTCGGGTCGATGTTGAGTTGTAAGCACATTTCAGAGTCAGATTGCCATTATGAGAAGGCCAGCAAACATTAGAGCCCAAAAGATTATAACATATTACAAAGATAATACTAACTATTCTGTAATTTCATTCTTGATGATGAGGGAGTTTTTAACACAGTGAAAAATTATTTTATTTCATGCAATGTGTCAAAAGAAAAGTTTATTTACTTCAATTTATTTTTAAATGGCAATGTTGTCTGTTTCTCTTACCCCTTTCAAATACTGTCCATTTAAGACATCTGTATGTAAATGACCTATGTTGACTGAATAGCCTCCTTGCACTGACGTAGTTTCTGCTGTCATTCATTGTGTGGCAAGTTACGGAATTTTAATCATGGCGTTTATTTAATCATGGTGTGCATGTATTTTGTGCTTTTCAGTTAAAATCCCAACCAGACGGACATATATTGACCCAGAAACGTGTGAAGATCTGCTTCAGGCTGTTCACGCCTTTGCCAAAGAGCTGGACATCTCTAGTATCAAGATAGAGAGGATTGTCCATACAGGTACCAGACATCAAAAGGCCCCTTTTCTTTCATATTTCACATTATCCTCCCTCTGTTCTTGAAAATTCATTCTGTTCTATTGCCATTTTAAAGACATGTTCAGTGCTGTGTGTTTATATTTATGGAAACAGCATAAAATGATGAAAGACATGCTCTGCATCAATGTGGACCCTAAGAAAGTTTTGTGCCATTTAGGTCATTGTCTTTAAACTTTAAAGCTTCTGAAGTCTTCTTTTAGTTTCTAAAATGAACCTTTAGCAGACATGTGCATTTAAAATGTACAGTCTTTCCCTTTCTAGAAAATGGGCCAGATATTGATGACCCATCTTGCACTACACAGATTTTTTTTCCAATCAAATGCTATCTGTAATGAAAATGCCCCTACCCTTAATACCACCCTCAACTGACTATCAAGTGCTATGTATTGTTCATGGCTGTACATTAAATTTGCCCTTTGCAGGAGACTTTGGGGAAGTGTGTCGGGGTTGCCTGAAGCTACCCAGCAAACGCGAGTTGCCCGTGGACATAAAAACCCTTCGTGCGGGCTGCTCAGAGAAACAGAGACGCTCGTTCCTCAGCGAGGCAGGAATTCTGGGACAGTTCGATCATGCCAACATTGTGCGTCTGGAGGGAGTCATCACCAGAGGTCAGTAGAGACAAAGCATACAATAAATGAATGAAAAAAACAGAGAAAGGAGATGATTTCTCACAGAACCATGAAAGGCAAAGAACTAGGGGAAGTAGGGATCATCAAGGAGCTAATGAGCATCAAGCTTAAATATAACCAGTAGCTCGCAGTCAACATTGGCTGAGGGTGGAGAAGTATAGGGAGAGGAGAACTGATCCATCTTTGGATTGATAGATGTGACATTCCTGGAGATAAAATGGCTAGATGGATTTGCCTACCGTGTTCTTGCCGAAAGGGATGAGGAATGATGGTGTTGTGGAGAGACACGAGGGGAAGGAGAACTAGAGCAGATTTGCTGAATTAAAGAACTACCAGCACTGATATTAGTCTGGGACTTTGTGAATTACTGCTGAAGTAATTCATGAATGAATTGTGACTTCATATTGATTCCACATAAGACTGATAGAAATGCATGCACGAAGAGACAGTACTGAGAGTGTTGGGGATTGTATATGACTGCATGATGACAAAAGACCATTTGAAAAAAATTCCATTATGATTATTCTTTTTATGCAATATCATTAAAAACAGAAATATTATATCTATATTTCCACAACAAAAGAAAAAAAAAAAGAAATTATGCTAAATTAAGCCCCAGCATAATTGAAATAAGCCACAGCACAACGATATGAAGCCACAACAGAAATAAGCCACAATACAACAAAATTATGCCACTATATACAGAATATATGGTATATACCAATTAGGTGTTGACCATGGAACTTTTCTTGTGACGCGCTGACCATCTCGCCTGTATAAAGTCAGATTGGCACAAAGCTTCAAATTGTTTTTTTATATATATACTGTATATATATATATATATATATATATATATATATATGTGTATATGTGATTAATTTAGTTTTTTTGCAGCTTACTTTCATTGTGTTTTCCTTATAAAATGGTCCTTATAAAGTGCCCAATATGATCATCTTGTGTTGTTGTCATCCGCCTTTAAGATTTGTCATGTTGTGCATTCTGAGATGATATTCTACTCACTACAATTTGAGCGACTATCTGAGTTAACGTAGACTTTCTGTCAGCTCGAAACAGTCTGGCCATTCTCTGTAACCTCTCTCATAAGCAAGGCATTTCCTCTTTCTGACTCTTGTTAAACTGTTGGTCATTTTAACTGTGGTCATGTCTATACTTACTTGTTTCATTTGTAAAACACATTGCTTTAGCTACATTTATGCCTCTCAACTAATCATATATTTGCGATGTTAATGTACTCATGGTTGTGACGTCATGACTAGTAATGTAACAATTTCTGAATGACTGATTTTTGCAGCCTAGTTTAAGTAAATAAAGTATGAATTTGGGAGGGAGTTATGTGAAATGCAGAGTATGTCTGGATAACTTATTTTTTCTTGCTCTTCAGAAAAAAAAAACTGTTTATCTTGTGATTTGTCATCAAAACACAATTGTTCTTGTTTTAATTGTGGTGTTTTAAAATGAAGAGTAAAAATTATGTAAGCATTGGCATACTAGAGAGGATGAATTGGTGGTTTTTTTTTGGATGTAATAAGCCTGTATGTATATGTGTGGTGAGCGCAGTAGCAGATGTGCAGGTTTGAGTAATTGGTGGTCAAATCACTGCAAGCCCCCTTAATGACTTTAATCTTTCTCCCTGACTTCTCCTCCTCCACCTGCAAATCTCCATTTTTTTTCCTGCTGTTTAACTCCTGAAAGCTTCACACCCTCCACACTTCTCTTCATCTCATCTTTCCATCCACCTGTCTGGGTTGTACATCTCCACAGCTCAGAGGGAAAGACCCAGAGCTGAGAGCGCAGCAGGAGGTTCTCTGATTGGGGTTGGTCAGGCATGTCTGCACCTCCCTCCAGGAGGTGTGATGGAGAAGGGGATGGTAAATTGACCAGACTGATAGCACACACTGCTGCTTATTGGGCTATTCATTGAATGCTCTAGATCGTTGGAGTCTGTGTCTGTGATTGAGGGATCAGTTTCACCATTTCTTTCTTCATCTCTCTCTCTCTCTCTCTCTCTCTCTCTATCTCTCTCACACTCTTTCTTCTAACACCAGGGGAATTACTGCTACCCGCCTCCCTAATGGTGCGTCCTTCCCTCGTCATTCTGTGGGACACTCTCTATCGCTCACTGTCTAACATTCACAGGAAGTACAAATGTAACAGATGGGATTATGGGGTCAATTGTGGGATTCTGTGGTCAAATAGGCATAATTCCAACAGTAGCTTAATGCAGTTGTCAGTCATGTTTTTGAGTGCTAATACAGTTCTATTCACACAGTACTGTTATTAGCGATAGCATTTCTCATTTTTCCCATGTCCTCCTCACACACACACCTCACCTCCTCACCATCATTCAAACTTTTGATATATCTGTATGTTTTGCTACAGGCAACACTATGATGACTGTGGTGGAGAGCATGGCCAATGGGTCACTTGACTCTTTCCTGCGGGTAAGAGCTAGACTGCATGTGTGTGTTTTTGTCTGTTTGTTCTGCTGATTGTAAAAGTATTATTACATTACACGGATACATCAACTGCTAAATGCTGACATAGTAAATTGTGCTTATGTAATATTTAAGGTACAGTACTGAAGCCAACAGATGTGATTTGATAATCTTTTTCTCTTTTTTTCTTTCCCTCCGTTCTTTTCTACTTCCTTTCATTTCTGCTTCCTTCTATACCTCCTTTTCTACTTCCTTTCTTCCTTCTGTACCTCCTCCATCCCTTTTTTCTTTCCTTCCTTCCATCCTGCTCCACTTCCTCCCTTCCTACTCTACTTCTTTCCCTCCTTAATTATTTATTTATTCCTTCCATCCTTCCTTTTCCACTTCCTCCCCTCCCTCTCTACTTCCTTATGTACTTCTCTGCTTCCTTTCTCCCCTCCTCACCTCTATACTTCCTCCCTTCTCTACTTCCACATTTCCTTCCTTCCCTACCTCCTCTCTCCCTTCTTTTCTTTTTCAATCCTTCTCCACTTCCTCCCTTACTTCTCTACTTCTCTCCTTCCTTCTTATACTTCCTTCCTTATCTCCTTCCTTCTCTATTTTTTTTTTTATTTTTTCCTTCCATCCATCCAATCCTCCTTCCTTTATGCCACTTTTTATTCTGCCTTTTTGGCATGTTTTCCTTCTTTCTCTTCCTCCTTTTTCCTCACAGAAACACGAGGGTCAGCTGACTGTTCTTCAGCTGGTAGATCTGTTGAGTGGAGTGGCATCTGGTATGAAGTATCTGACAGAAATGGGCTTCATCCATCGCAGACTTGCCGCTCACAAAGTTCTAGTGAACAGCAGCCTGGTCTGCAAAGTGTCAGGTTTCAGACCACTACAGGACGACAAGATTGAGGCGGTCTACAGCACACTAGTAAGAATCTTACCATTATGCAACCCAGCTCTCTGAAAGGATTCCCAATGAGTTTAAGGAGTCAAAAGTAGTCAGCATATTTCTCTAAAAGTCACAGCAAAGCTCTTATCTTAGTTTTCATCAAACTTTCATGCTTTTTTTTTTTTTCATGCGAGTGCTACACTGACTGTGGGTGTATGTTAAGAATGCCTCAATGCTTTCTGCTTCTATTATAAGATGAATACAAAAATCAAGATCAAGACACAATGTACTCATACTGTAATATCGCTTTATATTATTTTTAAGAAGGAATTGTAAAATTTTTCCTTGTTGTTCCTGATCAATAATCCTTACAGCCAGTCAGATTTTACAGTTGAGTTTAAGGTTGGGGTTGAGGTTGGAGTTGCCACCTGAACAACATTATTATCAACTAATACATTTACTCTGATTAAATTAGGGTTAGGGTTGGGCTTAGAGGTTAAGGTCGTATTTGTTTCACGTGAATGTTGTTCCAAGACCAACAAAAGTTGTTAGAACACATCCTATTTAGCAAGACTTCAGTCACTGTTTTAGCCTAGTGGTTCAAGAATTGGGCATCAAACTCTGCAAGAGATTTATTCATTTCAAGGGGGGATTGCTTCTGTAATCTTTACTGTAAAGTGTACTGGCTAAATAACAAATTGGTGATTAATAGTAGTAATTCTAAATGTTGTGTCCATTTGTACCAATTTTGTAGATCAATATCTAACATAAAAGGATCTCTCTCTCTCTCTCTGATTATCTCCCTCTTTCTCTCTCAGCACGGAGGGAAGAGTTTGGTGCTCTGGACGGCCCCAGAGGCCATTCAGTACCATCGCTACAGCTCAGCCTCTGATGTATGGAGCTTTGGTATTGTCATGTGGGAAGTAATGTCCTTCGGGGAAAGACCGTACTGGGACATGGGCAACCAAGATGTACGTCTGTCTCTTTATCTCTTCCTATATATTGCCACCCTCCCTGTGCCTCTGGTGTTGCTTTCCAAAACCTCTTCTCTGTTTCTCTCTCTCTTTCAGGGGGCTTCTTTTTGCTCTGCTTTAGATCTCCCTAGAAATCCTCTTTTCCATTGTTGTGATTTAGTTTTATTTTTTTCATCCTCCTCCCCTTTTTCTTGCCTCTCTCTATTGGTAGGATGGGATTCTACAGAGTGAAGTGAGAATATATGCATTTGTATAAAAAGTTTTAAAATAGCTAATGCGAGGGGACTTAAAAGACCTTTGACTTCAAGTCCACTTGAGCTCTGTGACTAATCAGACTCAACTTGCACGGCGTGTGGCCTTCTTTGCACGCCTGCTGCAAAGACAGTCATCCTCTCTCAAACATAAACAATACCACTGAAGGACATTATGCTTTTTGGACAACATAAATATAATTTCTGACAATTGTGAGAAAAAGCATCATGAAAATCAAATAAATAAATAACCTCAACAGAAAGCAAAACTCACTACTTAAATGGATAGTTTACTCAAAAATGAATGCTGTGATCAATGATAGTACTCACCCTAATCCCATTCTAAACCTGTATGACTTTCTTCTCTGGAACACAAAATGAGATATTCTAAAGAATGTGCTGGTCACTCTTTCCCATGCAATTACAATGAATGGGGATAAAGCTTCAATGTGAGAAACAGGCCGACACTTAGTCGCTATCGTGTGGCTTCAGAAGACTTGGAATATTTTCTCCTTTTCTCCTCTGTGATGCGAGACAAAACACATTTGGAACTATTACGTCTTTGTGAAATAAAGAGCCTCGGCATGTAAAGCTATTACACAAAAGAGGCCGGTTTTCACTATAAAACCCTTCCCTAATGTTTATGGCTGTATTATTCTGATTGCATGTGAAAGTCATCCTTTACAAGAGTCAAAGGCATTGATGCATTCAAAGCAAGAACCTTAAATTTTATACATTCTGTTTTATACCACTTGTGTCACTTTTTAATAGTTACTTTATTTAATGAAAGGATATTTAGTATTTTTATTTCATGAGACCAGTCAGGGACACATTTTGAAATGCATCATCCATTTAGACATTCATTTTAGTTTGCTAACTTCTCGCAGAAATATCAATACGTCATAATGGTAATACTGGTTGGATGCAGACCAATAAAATGAGATATGTCTTTACATAGAACCAGCAATGGGCTTAACGTTTATATATTTTCTGGCAATATATTTGCCTTCTATTAGTTCAAATGCTCCATCACTCTGGATTTATGTTTGCGTGTGATTTATGTGTATATATTTTGCAGGTAATTAAAGCTATAGAAGACGGGTTCCGGTTACCCGCTCCTGTGAATTGCCCACCGTCTCTCCACCAGCTTATGTTGGACTGCTGGCAGAAGGAGAGAACAGAGAGACCCACCTTCACCCAGATCCATTGCGCTCTCAGCAAGACCATCAGGAGCCCAGACAACATCGGCTCCTCCACGCTGGGACGCCGGTACTGTTTTTCTCATTTGTCAAGTTTCAAATTCTTCCTTATTTTTTTTTTATTATTATTTTCTTTCTATAACAGACTTTTTGGGTATAGCTGCTTACAGTATATGAATACAGTATGTGCTTATTCTAGTTTTCCATATGGCTGGAATTCAGTGAATTCACATGATTTGGTATTCTTCATATCTCACACTTACAGAAGTGCTAATGTGTAGTGTGTTTCTTACAAGGGCTTATGTTTCTCACTCTGGAAAGTAAATCTATCTCTCTTTGTTTCTCAAGGACTCTGGGCTCGTCTGTATCACTAGCAGAACGAACTCTTCCCTCCTTCCCTTCATTTAGTTCAGTTGGCGAGTGGTTGGAGGCTGTAGACATGGGTCGCTACAAAGACAACTTCACTGCTGCCGGATACTGTTACCTAGAGTCAGTGGCCCGCATGACTGTTCAGTGAGTAATGCATTTTCTTAGATTAACTTTTTATTTTAGACATGGGATGTCAAAGGTACAAGTACTTCGAGCTGATATTAAAATAAAAAAGTGCCAGTCATTGCTATAGCAACTCAGTTGATAACTGTACACTATATCACTTTTTCTTTCTTTTGTTCTATGAAGGTCACATTAAAACTGACTTGGAAATCATTTATTTTTGCTACCTCAAATGCCTTTTGTGTACTGAAATTACTGTTTTAGCCTTGTCCTAGACTCAGACTGGTGGGTCTGTTTCAGACTATTTAGTCCTAAATTAGGTATCTAGCGTATTTTGTTGTGTATAACTCGCTCTGCTGTTTTACAGGGATGTGTTGAGTCTCGGCATCACTTCTCTGGAGCACCAGAAACAGATCCTGTCTGCCATACAGACCCTCAGAGCACAGGTTATCCAGATGCATGGTCGCGGAGTCCAGGTCTGATACAAACACACACTCTTAACCACATACCCCAGACCCTCAGCAGTGCCCTGGCTTAAAGAGGACAAACACATTGATGTCTGTTGTCATAATTACCCAGCAGGCCATTCAACTAGTCAGGAGGTGATCATTTAGTTACTGCAATGGCAGTGTTCTTCCTATTCTTCCCCTTTTTCCTCTTCTTGATCTTCTCTTTGGTTGAAAAATGGTTATTTACAGTACTTCCACAAACCATGTTCCTTTTTCTGAGAGACAATATCACAAGAAGAGAGAGTTCCTTTAAAACAACCTGTGTGCCGATTTCACCTGCTTTTTCTTCCACTGTCCAACAATGACATTTAAACAGCTCTGCCCCTTTTAATATGAT
Source organism: Moxostoma hubbsi (assembly GCA_032164185.1). Taxonomy (NCBI): domain Eukaryota; kingdom Metazoa; phylum Chordata; class Actinopteri; order Cypriniformes; family Catostomidae; genus Moxostoma; species Moxostoma hubbsi. Next base: position 10,992,931 of record JAVLUX010000032.1, on the reverse strand, counting down.
TTGTGCTTAGTACGAGCAGGACAGTTTGACTTGGACTGATCCTGGTGCAACCAAAAGGGTTGTATGTCAGTTTCCTTAAACCAGGCAAAAGGACACATGCATTATAGCCACTGATACTCCTGTAAAGTGGACAAAACCGAGAGCAGGTTGCCAAGTCATAGACCTTTCACTCAGCAAAGTTCTTGCTGAATCTTCAGGAAATAAGTGAACTAGTGATGTAAGGAATCTTAAATAGTAATATGTAATTCCCAGCTTTTTCTGTGTTTTCCTTCATTTGACTACTATGTCTGATTTTTCATGTTTACCTTTTTCTTTTCACTTTCTGCTCACAAATAGCTTAAACTCTTGTGTTTTGAAATGAATTTCAGAGTTTAATTTAGTTTTGTCTGTCATCTATATTCTATAACATTTTTCTTTGTTCCTCTGTCCTCACTGGACAATGTTTACACTGCAGCTTCCATGATTTAAACTTAATATATTTATTAGAGAATTGATTTGTGTTTTGAGATGCTTACTGGAGCTCATTTTGGTATATGAATGCTGAAATGGTATGCTTAAAGGGATCTTCCAACCAAAAAAATGAACATTCTGTCATCATTTACTCATCATTTTGTTGTTAAAACCCATTTGACATTTTCCTCCTTGGAACACAAAAGGAGATTTTAGGCAGAATGATAACCTCAGTCACCATTTACAGTCATTGCAATTTTTTTTTTCCAGAAAATGGAAGTGAATGGTAACTGATGACATACTGCCTAAATTTTTGGGGTTGAAGGTGAGCAAATGATGACAGAATTTTTATAATTGGGTGAACTATCCCTTTAAAAAATGGCTAGGGAAACATAGCACTGACTCTGGACATGCTGTCGTCATGTCATCAAAATGCTACTTAATTTTGTTTGTGTATTTTATTGTTTTTTTTTTTTCTGCACTTTGAAATGTTGTCTGAGAGTGAGCGGATGTGATGGAGATTTACACACACATACACTTACAGACTTGCATTACCCGCTGCAGTGGCGGTTGTCCGATTATCTCGGACATGTGTATTACTTGATGCTGGCGTTTTGTACAACGCAAGTGGTTGTTCTTTAAAAAGAATGTTCAGAATGTGCTAGTGTTATTTAATTTAGAATATTACATTTCGCTGTGTGAAGCGAGCGTGTGAACAAGACTTGGTTGCAAACTGAAAATCTGTGTTTAAGCAGTACTGAGAGAAACCCTAATTCAGAACATTCACGTATTGATCTTAGAATCAGATCGATGCAAATCACTTTCATAACGCATTAGTCTATCTTTTTGTTACAAACTCAAATGTGCAATACCAGTGACAGGCTTTTTGTTTTTCCCGTATTAGTTTGTTCTTGGTTTTTAGAAAATGGATTATAAAAGGTTTAGGAACTCTTTTTTTCACTCACTCTCTGCGTTTTACAAATACAAAAATGGGTTCAGAAAGAGAGACAGATTTATAATTTCTGCAGCCATATCTTATAAGAACATGGTGTATTCCAAATTAATTATCATTTCAAATTTTAAATGACAAAGACATACTGCATTGCACGGTTTAACAGCCCTTTACTGTTTTCATAACTGAATAAGGCTCGAGTCCCCCTTTTGCATTGTGTATCATTCTGATCTGTTTGATACTGTAAATATGTACTTGAAAATGCAATCTATTTTTATAATTTGTTTGAATAATAATGTGTTGAATGAGATCCTTTCACTGTGTTAAAGTGAGTTATCATTTGAATTAGGCGAGTAGCGAAGAGCCTCAGTTGTTTGAAATAATCTTTTTGTTTTCATTTTGCTTTTTGCTTTGGAATTTTCAATGATTTTTACCTGGTAGAAAAACAGATTGCTGTTACAATATCGAAACATGTTATTAAAAAAATACAATACAGGTACCCTCAGCTTTATTGTGTTTGCCTGCCATCTCGTCCGCTTTCAGCATACCTGCCTGAATTCATACACTCATGGTGTCTATTTTAATCATGTGCAATCGGTGTCGGGGCAAGACAATCAAGTGTACCGGTCCCAAGAAAAACAGTGGGAAGCAGGAAAAATTGGTTTCCCTTTTTCTATAGTTTTTATTTATATATAATTCAATGAGATTTAATTGATCATTTTTATTTGAAAGTGAGAGAATTAAATCACCCCAGAATATTAATAAATATTCCACCTTACTGCATCTTTTTCACTGATTTATGTAACATTGTCACAATCCTGATGATCTTTTTAACCCTCTTGTTGTTTCAGGGACTGAACAGAGACAGAATTTATAAAAAAAAAAATTATTCATTCATATTACCATGACTGTATTAGTTTGAAACCATCAAACTAAAATGCAAGGTTCTGAATTTGTAATGCTTAGGTCAGGTGATTTCTCCAAAAAAAACTGTGTTTTAAAGTAGTTTGACTGAATTGCATAAAAGTATGTTTTTAAGTTCATTCTTTCAATAACTTGGTTCAGTTTTGTTCCCTTTCGTGCATAAATTGGCATTAAAAACTTCTTTCATTGCAGTCTTAAAGTCTTTACCAGATAGATTCTAGAATATATCTTCATCTAAATAGTACATGAGAATCATTTACTTTAGCGTTATCTGAGGATGTGAATATACAGTCACCAAATAATAGAATGCTTCCCACCATTTTTGCCATGTGATTTGGTGTTACCCCTTTATGAATAATCATTAATGTGTGTAAGAAAATGGAAACATCCCTACTGTAATGCAAAATTAGAGTGTGCATTAAGATGGATTCTCTCTGTAACCACTGTAACTCAAGAGTAAAAAGTCAAGTCATTCAGTCCAAAAAGATGTAAAGATGTCCATAGATTTAAGTGAATCCCAGTGCTTCTTTATATCATTATTAATTCAGAGTTTAATTCACACTGCTTAATGCTAAAAAACAAACAAAAAACTGGGGAGAACTGAAAGTGTGAAGAGCAAGGAATGTAATGTTTGGATGAAAATATGGCACTTACTTCCAACAGTGAGAAAAGCAAGGGGCAACAATGTGTGTGTGTGTGTTTGTGTGTACGAGTGTTTACACCTTTTTGTGTTTAGATTAAAAGACCCCTTAGAAAGAAGCGATGCATCCACCTCTAAGCCGGTGTGAAGCAGAACGTTTCCTAATATAAGGGTTTGATCCAAGCAATGAGAGTGCCAGTCTTCAAATCGGATTTGGGAAATTAATCCGGATTGTGAGCCAGTGTGAACAAACAAAGTGGAGTGGGGCTTGATCTGGTCTCTTTGGGAGTGTCCTGTTTCTTGTGGGGCAAAGAGTGCTTAATAGACAAAGTTCAGTTCATTCACTGTGGATGGAGATGGCATGGGTGTATTTAAGTGACAAAGAAAGAGTTCGATGAACAACATGTTCTGGATTTCCTAGTGAGCTTTTAGTGGCTTTCAAGCAAATTGTGATTAAATGCTTAAGGGAGCAAACAACCATTCATTATTCTGCATTAATCTCGATCAATGTGTGTCTGGCAGTATATAGAAGTGAACTTCTATATAATATTAGCACATGTATATGTGTGCATATACAGTGTGTCTCAAAACAGTTAGTCTGTATTAAAAATCTGGGATTTTAAGTTATTTAAGTTCTATCACTTATCAAATGAAAGCCAATTTGAGAGATTGTCTCCTTTATAGAAAAGGTCAACTGATGCACACAAAATGCTTTTTTGAACATTCTCAAATCATGCTGAGATAACATGGATCATCGGTTTATTCTAATGTCTTCTGAAGCCCTGCGACAGCGTCGTGTGAGGAATGGATTGACTTTTAAGTTGTTATTCAATGAAAATCATATGGATTACTTTTATTGCCCTTCTAATTTTTTGTATGGAGAAGAGCAGCCTTGACATTCTCTTAAAGGTGTCTTTAGGGTGTCTTTCGGCTGTGGAAAAGACCTGAGGGGGATGTAGAGTTTGACTGAAATGTCATTTTTGGGTGAACTATCCCTTTAAGAGGCGTTTTTGCCTCAGTTAACTTCACATAAATTCTTGAGTCAGATATCCACTCTTTGAATGTGCATTCATCAGAAAGTCTTGTTTGAGTCATCACATCTGGATTTTACAGTTCAAGCTGTTTCCTGCTCTGTTCAGGGGCCGTCACACTTCATCAGATTAATTCTCAGGTTTTTGGCAAGCCTAGATTAAACTCTCTGTGACCACAGTTGAACACACTCATTTTTTCCCTTAAATGTTTTGTCTCTTTTCATGTCTCATTCTGAAGTTCTTTCCCTCCCTTTATTTGGTGGGTCTCACCAAAGCAATCTGCCTTTAAATATAGGTCACATTTTACATTACCATATCCAAGTTTCAGTTTAATTACTAAAGTACTGAGTACTAATTATTAATAACATGCACTTAGCATTTAATTATGTTGTGGAACAGTATATAATTACACACTGTTATCGCTATTGTAATTATGTTAATGTGTAACATGGGCACCACAATGTGAAGTGTTATTTAATCTTTCTTTCTGTCTGAATGAATGAATGAATCAATCAATCCACCTGTATTTTGCTCATTTCTTTCCAATTTTGGACAGTATATCTATCCTTTAATTGTTTATAATCTATAATTGTTTATAAGCCTCTTTTTGTATCTTGATTGAAAAGTGTGCTTGTGCTATCTTTTTGTAATAAATGCCTCTTGGCTTTATATTTTGTAATCTAATGCAATGACTCTTAAGATTTTCAATGACATTTTTAAGTGTGGCTGAAGTGTCCATTTTGGTGCCACTGTATGTGTGGTCAAGTAGAACAGTTGACACGTTTTTTGCAGGTCTTTACTGCCCCTTAGTGGCTTGTTTGGGTATTACATTTCATGTAAAGCAGTTATTTGATGGCTGTAATTAAAGAATAATTTGATTGAACAAATTATTAATATTAGAAATATAATGAAGAATATATAAACCATGCTTTATTGAATATTGCTGTGCTAAGTGTGTAAAATTTTGATCTCCACAAATGATTGCTGACCACTGTGGAAAGACAACATCTAATCATTCAGTACTTTTCTATGTTTTATACCTCCATTCAGTTGCTACATACATATACAGTATTCCTTACGCTATCACTCTGCAGGGTGACAGACAATTTTTTCCAGATATCACTAGACAATTTCTACCTTTCTCTGACTTTCTCTCACTCTCACTCCCTCCAGCTCAGGCCCAGTGTCTGAGCTATGAAGGCAAATATGTGTGTGTCTTCCAAGATTGCTTTGGCGGTGGGTTTCCCTGCACCATGTCCACTGCGTGTATCCACTCTGACCAGCAGCGGCTGAGTCTGCCCAGGGCTGCGACCCACTCCATTCTGTAGAGTGGCCACATACTTCAGAGTGTGCAGGGGCACTACTCGGTCATCATGATCGGCAGTCAGCAGCAGCATTGCGGGGTACGGGTGCCCATCTCGAGGGCCCTGAGGAAGGTTATGAAGGGGTGAGTACCTGTGGAGGAAATGACCAGACTTAACTTTGAACCCCATTACAAGTTAGCTGTGTCTGAAAGCTGAAAATGCTGCATTGTCGGGCAGTACTAGAATGTAGTAATTTTGTAATCTTGCTTGAAATATAATTGGCTGAAAGTTGTTGTTTTGGGTATTGTATTTGTTGCCTGATTGGCAACATAAATTACAACATAAATTAGGGTACAACAGGGCTAAAGGCCCCCGTGGTAAAAGGCTCTTTTGATTTTATTTTCTCCCAAAACACTTAATAGCAACAAAAACTAACATAGTACTTCCCTAAACTTCTGTTTGTCACTAAACTGCTAAACATTCCTGATCCATGAATAGATTTGTTATGAATAATGTTCAGTGTGCTCACGTTGACTAATCCAATTACAATGGAGTTTAATTTGTTTATAGAATACTTGAGATGTTATGAAATACTAAATGTGATTCATCTAAAATAATTTTATCTAAAAAAAAAAAAAATTAAAAAAACTTGCTGTCTCAAACATATTTGCCTATGTTGACAAATTTTGCCCTATAACTATTGTCCCTGTATTTACACAATGTCACTAAAAGCCCCCTGGAGGTCTTTTACCCCAAATGTGGTGTAAAGGCTCCCTTATCATTGTAAAAAATAATAATAATTAAAAAAAAAATTACCTTTTTGAATTGAAATTTTGAAAACGTTCGATTTTAATTCATTTTAGACATTTTTTATCTTTTGACAATCTCATTTCAATTTAGTCTTTATTTTAACATGTAATTATTATTAATTTTAGTCTAATTACTTATTAAATTGCATATCATTTTAGTAGACAAAAATAACATTTCAGTTGGCCAAAATGAACCAAATATTCAGATACCTTGAAAAATTTACAAATCACTTAGTTATTTAAAGATTCATATTTTTAAGATGCAAGATTAAATGACCTGAGCTCCTGAAATAAAAGCACATAATGAATATACTGAAGTATATTGTATTACATGTAGTGCGTTTTTAAGAAAACGGCTTATGCATCCAGGGTTGGGTTAAGCCTCCCCGAGGTCCTGGGCTATATTAATTATGTCATGTGATCTACAGCTCTGCACAGGTTAACCAACGTCATAATAAACTAATTAATATTCATGAGCCACGACCCTAAACATTTGCTCATCATGACCCTGAGAGTCGCAGACTACCAACATACAGTATTTGATCACAGAAGATTCGCCATTGACACATATATGTCGAAGCTTATCCAATAAAGAACAAATAGTAAATACATCAGCCCTTGCATGGCTGTTGGTATGTAACAAAGACAAAAATAATTTTGTTTAGAATACATACAAATTCTATTTGTATTTTTATTATTTTTTAATGCATTTATTTGTAATTTTTTTTATTATTATCTCTGTCTTGTTGCTGTATTGTTTATGCACTGGAAGACAAATTCCTTGTATGTGTAAACACACTTGACAATAAAGCTGATTCTTCATTTATCATGCAATCATGATAAAACTACTAAAACAGTCAAGCAGAGATCTATATAAAATTAAATAACACTCACTACTATCGTCAAACCACTTTAAGTGCTCTCTTCATGGTCTTCTTGAAAGCAAGCAATCAAATAATTCTTTCAGGGGATCATCGTGCTCTGTTTACATTGTCATCGTACAGTTCAGTCTTTTACTATTCACTGAAGTCCTCAGCTGATGTTGATTAGGCTGATCTTCGAAAACAAACTCTCTCCGGGTTTAAGAGTGAATTCAGTTCTAAACATTGAGTTTGGATCCAATGCATGTAAATACATATTTTTATCATGTGAACCAAAATCCTCATGTGATTTATTTGTAATTTTTTTTATGTTAAAATGATTTCTCTTATTGCAGGTTGATTTCCCCCAAATTATGTAAACACTGGCTCTGTAGCACTTTCAAAACTTTGTTTCCTTAGTTTGAGTGACATCTGGCTCAACCAATTGCGTGACTTTGGGGCAGGAGTAGCCTGAATGTAATATGCTGTTTAGCTGTGAATTTACTAGTTTTTGCAAACAATAGCAGACTAAGAGTGGCAAGAGTGTTCAGAAAAACTATTTATTTTGGTGCCGCCTGTGTTGAAATTACACACTTCATATTAAAATACATATTTGATCTCGGTTATGTTTCTTACATTTTTTCTAGATAAGCAGACGTGACAATCTGAGGCTATGAAAGTCAGTCTAATGGTGAATTCACATACAACGCGAAGAAAATTTTTACACTCACATTTGCGCAAGTATTCCCCCTTCACTTCCAGAAAAGGACAGGAGGAGGGGCTTCTACAACTCGGTTCATAGTAAAGTACAACCAATATCTGGAATCAAGTAGACATGCATATTTTCAGAACTTAACAGGTAGTCCAACTTCCTCGCTCACTTTTCTCCAAGTGATGTCTTTTTTCGTCTGGTCTCTGTACATGTATGATGTTGTGTCATACAATTCCTGGTGCCCACACACCGCTACAACAATATTTTCATCCATTTTTCCAGATTTCTTATGCTACTACGTCAGTACGTCTGTGACACCTGGACAACCTCAATGCTGATAGGCTTTCACGTCATGCGAATTTCTCGCTCAAATGTAAAAAAAAATTAACTTGCGTGAATACGCGAATGAAGCGATATTAGTATGTTTGAGCCGTGTCATTCGCACCGCCCTGTGCGAATTCGCATCTAGTAGCATCTTTGCATTGACTTTGTATGTAATCGTGCCATGCGTAACGCTCGCTTCGATTTGTTATGTGAACGCATCATAAAACTAGCTTCTTTTGGAGGTACCTTCATCAAAACATCTTTGGTTTAGATACAGCCTATATTAGACATATATTTTATAAGCATAACGGAACATTATTATCATGGGTTATATGGTGATAGGCTGTCCTGCAGACAGGAAGTCTTACTTGATGAGCCATTTAAACTGTTCGGGGTCATCCGCACAGCCATAGTCAGTGGTCCAGGCGTGACCGATGGTGAATTTATGAAACTTGAGCATGTCCATGACCCCGACCTCAGCTACCGCACAGCCAAAGAGCTCCGGCCGTTGGTTCACACATGCCGCTGGAGGAGAAAAACAGATTATACTTCTCTTGCTGTAATGGCCTTAGACGGTCCACATTTACCAGACACTCTGAATCGCACAATTGAATGAGTGGGCTTAAAAACATTTGAAATACTCCTCACACAGAATTATTTGACACAACTCACATATTTAAAAGCCACATAACTACACTATGACTAAACATAAACTGTAGCTCAACACATCACCAGGGACGGATTACCAACTGGGTCAATGGGGCCAGTGCCCAGGGGCCCTTGACTACCAGGGGGCCCTTGACTGCCCAGGGGTGCCCTGGGCTTTAAGGCGGCGCAATCTATTTTGGCGATCCCACCACTTGAAAACCCCTTTTCGGCATGAACAACGAACACAGTTGGGGGGGCCCCCCCACTCAATAACTTTTGGGTGGAGGGTGGCAATTGGTTCTAGGGCCTTTGCAAGTCATAATCCATCCTTTCACATCTCATAACCTAATCTCACACACATTCAGTTTAAAGAAGATTGAAATGCTTAGTCATTCATTCACAACCACTGCTTTCAAACCGGTTTACCACCCACACACACACACACACACACACACACACACACACACACACACACACACACATCTTGTTCTGATTATTACCCACCACACAAGTTTATATATATATTGTTCTGTTATATATAACTTGTTCTGTCATGATGGGGACTTTCCATTCCATTCTATTATTTGCCCTATAGGCGGCTGTGACTCAGGTGGCAGAGTGGGTCAGCCACTAATCGCAAGAACGGTGGTTCGATTGTTCGGTGGCCCACGTGCCTCCACATGCCGAAATGTCCTTGGGCAAGACACTGAACCCCAAGTTGCTCCCAATGGCAGGCTAGCGCCTTGCATGGCAGCTCTGCCGTCATTGGTGTATGAGTATGAGTGTAAGTGTGTGTGTGAATGGGACACAGTGTAAAGCGCTTTGGTAACCGCTAAGATTAAAAAAAAGCACTATATAAGTGCAGACCTTCTACCATTCACTTCTATTATTATTATTATTATTATCTCTTCTATTTACCTTTTTTTGCATTTTTAGAATTTTATGAAGACATCATTTAGTATGTTCAGTAAGCTGTTTTCCTCATGGGGACCATTGACTGCTCTCCACATTGTAGGTGATTTGGGGTTTTGATATTGTGTTATGTAATGCAAAAACATGCATACATTTTTAAGTGTGGCTTAAAGGGATAGTTCACCCAAAAATGAAAATGGTAGCTCTAGCATAAGTTCTGCCAGGAAGACTCAATTGTTACGTCACTTATTCCTTCTCTTTTATCCAATCACGTTCTAACTCTTGCAGTATAAAAGATGGTTACTTACACTTGTCTGAGTTCGCAGACGCTGACGCTTCCATTCACCTCCACCCTCCCCACCACCAAGATGATTTCTTCCCTTCCACCCTCCCCACCACCACCAGGATGGCCCCTTCCCATACCTCACGGGGGTCGGCTGCGCCCCCGCCTCCACCACAAGGCAGGAAAAGCAGAGTCCGGACCCCCGGACTGTGAGATTCGGACGGGGCCTACGCCAAAGAACTTATCATTATATTGCTTGTTGAGCTGTCAATAAATGGATAATTGCACTAGCTTTATTCTCCCGAGTCTTTCTGGTAGAACTTCTTTTTTCATCATTCACCCACTGTCATGTTTTTCCAAACTCATATGAAATTCATTCTATGTGGAACACAAAAGGAACATAGAAAGTTAGCCTCAGTCACCATTCATTTTCATTGCATCTTTTTTCCATACAAAGTAGTAAATGGTGACTTAAGCCAACATTCTGCCTTACATCTCCTTTTGTCTTCCATGGAAAAAAGTCAGTCATGTGTGTATAAAACAACATGATGGTAAGTGAATGATGACAGAAGTTTCATTTTAGGTCGATCTATGCCTTAAAGTGTCTAAATACTTTTTTGAGGCCCCTGTAAGCAGCAATTGCACTGACTCAATCCGGTCTCCCATTAATGAATAAGACAGAGATTGAAACTGGTGAGCCAGCTGGTGAGTGCCCCCCATCTAACGACTGTATCTCCTATTAAATGTGCTGTTTAATGAGAGTGATAAAGTGAGCTTTCTTCTCACGAGCGAGCGAGCGAGAGATGAGCACATCTTTGCTTCTCGCACCAGCTGCTGGTGTGACTTATGCAAGAAAGTGGTGGCTGTGAATGCCGATGTCGTTTACTCAATAGATGAGCTAGCTGTGAATAACGGCACAGACAGCACACATCATTAGAGCCGCACAGCTGCAGATCCATAAGTTTTCATTAAAACACCCCACTAATTTAACCATATGCAAAAGGCATACGTGTGCTAAGACTGTTGAGTCTTATTGGCTGTTCTTCATTAGCTGGAGATGATTGTGCCTATCTACCTTCCTCTATACAGCTCTGACGTCACACACTCTTCCATGAAACGTACCCACGAGCAGGCCCCCATTGGAGGCTCCGTTGATGGCAATGTGGCTGGCAGTGGTGTATCCCTCTTGGATCAGGTACTCAGCAGCACACTGGAAGTCATCAAAACAGTTCTGCTTGTTCCTAAGTGTGCCAGCTGAAAGCATAAAAATAAATAGTGCACACTTATATTCAGTTTTTCTTTACACTTTAGCAGATGCTTGTTTTTTTTATTATTGAAGTGACTTGTGCATTCAAGGTACATTTTATCACTTCATGTGTTCCCTGGGAATCAAACACTTGACCATTGTGCTGTTAGGGCTATGCTCTAACAGCTGAAGTGAATGTATAAGGGAAATGTTGCACATTTTGTTTTTGGTTTTAAAGCATATTAAATCATCTTTACATTTGCAATTCACTTCAACTCTGCAATGTGACAAATAAATAAAAAAATAGATAATAATAATAAAAAAATATATATAATATTCTATTGTTTCAAATATTTGCCTCAAAAGTTGGCCTAAAGTCTTAAAGTAATATAATGCATACTAATTATAAAATATGTTTGATACATATTTTATATAAATACATTTTAATTATACAATCATTATTAATTATACACTCACCTAAAGGATTATTAGGAACACCATACTAATACTGTGTTTGACCCCCTTTCGCCTTCAGAACTGCCTTAATTCTACGTGGCATTGATTCAACAAGGTGCTGAAAGCATTCTTTAGAAATGTTGGCTCATATTGATAGGATAGCATCTTGCAGTTGATGGAGATTTGTCGGATGCACATCCAGGGCACGAAGCTCCCGTTCCACCACATCCCAAAGATGCTCTATTGGGTTGAGATCTGGTGACTGTGGGGGCCATTTTAGTACAGTGAACTCATTGTCATGTTCAAGAAACCAATTTGAAATGATTCGAGCTTTGTGACATGGTGCATTATCCTGCTGGAAGTAGCCATCAGAGGAAGGGTACATGGTGGCCATAAAGGGATGGACATGGTCAGAAACAATGCTCGGGTAGGCCGTGGCATTTAAACGATGCCCAATTGGCACTAAGGAGCCTAAAGTGTGCCAAGAAAACATCCCCCACACCATTACACCACCACCACCAGCCTGCACAGTGGTAACAAGGCATGATGGATCCATGTTCTCATTCCGTTTACGCCAAATTCTGACTCTACCATCTGAATGTCTCAACAGAAATCGAGACTCATCAGACCAGGCAACATTTTTCCAGTCTTCAACTGTCCAATTTTGGTGAGCTCTTGCAAATTGTAGCCTCTTTTTCCTATTTGTAGTGGAGATGAGTGGTACCCGGTGGGGTCTTCTGCTGTTGTAGCCCATCCGCCTCAAGGTTGTGCATGTTGTGGCTTCACAAATGCTTTGCTGCATACCTCGGTTGTAACGAGTGGTTATTTCAGTCAAAGTTGCTCTTCTATCAGCTTGAATCAGTCGGCCCATTCTCCTCTGACCTCTAGCATCAACAAGGCATTTTCGCCCACAGGACTGCCGCATACTGGATGTTTTTCCCTTTTCACACCATTCTTTGTAAACCCTAGAAATGGTTGTTCGTGAAAATCCCAGTAACTGAGCAGATTGTGAAATACTCAGACGGGCCCGTCTGGCACCAACAACCATGCCACGCTCAAAATTGCTTAAATCACCTTTCTTTCCCATTCTGACATTCAGTTTGGAGTTCAGGAGATTGTCTTGACCAGGACCACACCCCTAAATGCATTGAAGCAACTGCCATGTGATTGGTTGATTAGATAATTGCATTAATGAGAAATTGAACAGGTGTTCCTAATAATCCTTTAGGTGAGTGTATATTTAATGTGTTAAAAATGGAAAAAAAATAATCTGATTTTATCATGTAACCAAACATGTTGTCAAACATGTAACCCAGCATGCAGTATTTGAGTGACTCAGTTAGAAATCTCAAACTTTCACAACTAGTAAAAAGAAACTAACAGCTTTTTACAATTTTCAGAAAAATTCCTCATATGCCAAGTCTATTTACAGCTGTAGACAGTTTTTCAATTTTAAATATACATATATTAAATAAGCACATTAAACACATCGAGTTTAAATTAAGTGAGGATTTGATGAACCTTTGTGCCAGGTTTGGCCGTACTCTCCTCCTCCTCTGATGTTAGCTACAGCCAGGATACCACCCAGATGTCGTACAAAAAGCAGATATGCAGTACTGCTCGCATATAAAAAAAAAAAAAAAAAAAAAAAGAAGAAAACAAATAATTTGCTATTTTAAGATATTCACATTTTTCTCTCCCTATCTATCTCTTAAATAGAATTTTACAGCTTCAATAAAACTTAAGCTCTATGTACAACAGTGGCATTTTGTCGACAATCACAGAAAATCCATACTTGGAGCCTAAAATGAACATTAACGCTATGAACAGCAGATGCTGTCAATAGAGATTCATTTGTATTTAGCTTGGAATATTTCTTTGATTACTCCTTTTCTTTCTTCCCATCTTATTTAGCCTGCAAACGGCTTGCTTGCAATACTGACTTGTAGTATGGCTGAATTGAGTTCTCAAAGCCTCCATAACCATAGAGGAAGACTGGGTGAGAGCAATCTTTTTCTATGCCACGTGCATGTACGAGGAACATTGGGATCTTTGTACCATCCTTACTGGGGTAAAACACCTGCGAAACACATAAATAGGTTCCTAGAGTTTCAGGAATGTGTACTGCACAATTCTTTTGTAATATATTATAAACGGTCCCTGAGACCTGCTGTGATTCATTGTGTTATTTTAAGACTGAGTTCTGCCTGACCTGAGTTGTCTGGTAGTCACTCGGCTGGAAGCCTTTTACTTGCACCTGTCGGAAGACTGTGGGCTCTGGGTTGGGCTGACTCAGGTCACAGTGGTAGATTATGCCTTAGGTATTAGAAATGCAGAATATGATTTGAAAGTACTCCGGATAGGCAATTAAAAGAAGACCATAAATAGTAATTATCCAATAAATTTTACAGTAGAAAATGTCATTATTGTATTAAGTTGAGTTTATTTCAAATTATCATCCAACTGATTGCATTTCTGAATAGGTTCATTACCATGACTGATACCATGTGTGCCTTTACCTGGTGTAGTGAAAGATGTGAACTTGTAGAAAAAGTCTGGATGCTTCTTTTTGCAGCTGAGACCGACCACAGTGCCCACATCTAACGGCAGGTCTCGGATCAGTTTCCCTGAGTCTAGTTCGTAGAGCTGTAGGATGTCTTTTACGTCATGCATATAATTCACCAGAAGATGGCGCTGGTTCACACACTCCACAAAGCCTGTAAATAAGACAAGGAACCTTTAAGTCAGGCCATAGTTACATTTTTTATTATTGGAAATTAGTTAATGATTGTGTGTGTGTGTGTGTGTGTGTGTGTGTGTGTGTGTGTGTGTGTGTGTGTGTGTGTGTGTGTGTGTGAGTGAGTGCACGCCAGTGACAGAGCTTTACTACACCTAATACTTAGAAAACGTGTGTGTGTATATGTGTGTATGTGTGTGTGTGTATATGTATGCGTGCGTGTGTGTGCGCGCCAGCCACAGAGCTTTACTACACATTAAACATGAGCCAGACCTGTTTTGAAATGGCATATTCTACAGTGGAAGAATGCATGGCAGACAGGGGCTATTTGCCACAAAGGTAAGCTGACTATAAGTCTTGACTGACAAATGGGTAGTGAATTTTATCCTCTAAACTAAAATTCCATTAGTGTCACATTCCTGTAATAGCTGTGGGGTAAACAACAAAACATGGTAAAACCATGCTTGGTTAAATTAAGGCAAGGGTTAGCCATATAATGAAGGTAGATTTTCACAGAAAAGTTTAACTTTACTCATAGGACAAGGGTAGTTTTCAGAAATGTAACGTTGTCATGTGTTAAATGCTGTTATTTATATTATTAATAACAAGTATATAATTTGCAGGTTGTCATGTGTTAAATGTTGTTTATAAAATTTATGAATGACAATATCTGTTGGGCAAAACAATGGTTTGGTATTTTTTTGTTACTTTTATCATTTTTTTTTGTTTCATAAATTGCTTTGTGCTTCATAATTTGCTGAAAAACCATAACAAAATGTACTGTAAAGGGTAAAAAGTGGAACAGTTTGCACCTGTATCCCTAATATGACCGAAAAGAAAAGATCCAGCTTTGCATTGTGTTCCTAAATGAAAACATACAGCATTACTTGACATGCAATTTGGTACTCTCCATAAATATTACAAATTTACTAAAGCATCTGGTTGACTATAAAGTATTTTGGGTGCTGCAATCGACCAATTTAAAGCTCTGTGGCGCAATCAAGACATTTCGTAAATGGCACTTCTTGCCCAACCTTGTGTGTGTGTGTGTGTGTGTTTCTGTGTGTGTACGTGCTTATGTGTATGCTGTATATAAAATGTTTGTGTTTATAAGTGTATATATGGACTGACATTTGTAACCTGCTCCATTTTGAATTTTATGCACTATAGTAAGAAGGAAAGTCGACGCATTCTAACAATGATAGCTCTTTCATTTCTACTTAATCAATTAAATGTTGGCCAGTATAATTATTTACATTCTTTGCATTTTACTGTAGTTGGAGCTGATCACATACAGAATAATTCCACTTAAGATTTTCTAGCCCATGTTGAAATAAACTGCAGAGGTCATAAGCATCTTTATTTCACATCATTAGTTTAGACTTTAAATGCAAATTAAATGCAAATTATTCATTTCTAAATCATTGATCCGTCCATCATCAAATCATCACACTTTTGAGCATGTGCATTGTTTCCTCAATCCAAATCAGCCACTGTGGCTCTCTGAACAACAACAGTTACATGCTTCTGTAAGAACCCACATTTTTGACTAAATATTTTATTCTTGCTTCTCTTGGAATTTGAGTGGATACATGTTAAGCTTCTTCCAGACTTTGTCTGTGAGAGATGTTCTCTTACCCAGGACGTCCTTCTCATGCTGGAATATGAGGTTTCTCCATTGTGTCTGCTCTGGTTTCTGCAGGTCTATGTTAATGAGGCGGTAACGTGGAGCATCCAGGTTGGTGCGTAAAGTAAAGACAGTGCCTTCGTTTGTGATGTATGTGTATTGTGCTTCAAATGTATCAACCAGCTTCACCCATGGCAGCAAACCTGAAATAAAAAGAATAATATATATACAATTTGTTTTCAAAATATATATACAGACAACTCATTAGAAACCTTTTCAAAAAGCATGTTCGTATACTGTACATACTTTCCTGAAAGTATTGTGTTTGTTTGTTTGCCTGCTTTTTTAATTTACTAGAAGTATTTTGTTTGTTTGATTTGGTTTAATTTACTATAATATTTAGTTTGTTTCCCTTTCATTAGTATGTATGATTGTTGTTGTTGTTGTTGTTTTTGTTTGTTATATAGTTTAATTTAATATAAATATTTTGTTTGATTTTTCTGTGTTTTTGTTGTTGTTTGTCTCTGTTACTGTTTAATTGTATATATGGTTGAAGTCAGAAGTTTACATACACCTTAGACAAACACATTTAAACTCACAAATCCTGACATTTAATCCTAAAAAAAGTATCTCTGTCATAGGTCATTTAGGATCACTACTTTATTTTAAGAATGTGAAATGTCAGAATAATAGTAGAGAGAATTATTTATTTCAGCTTTTATTTCTTTCATCAAATTCCCAGTGGGTCAGAAGTTTACATACACTTTATTAGTCTTTGTTAGCATTTCCTTTAAATTGTTTAACTTGGATCAAATTTTTGAAGTTTTATGTAGCCTTCCACAAGATTCTCACAATAAGTTGCTGGAAATTTGTCCCATGCCTCCAGACAGAACTGGTGTAACTGAGTCAGGTTTGTAAGGCCTACCTTGCTCGCACATCCTTTTTTTTTTTTTTGCCTACAAATTTTCCTTCGGACTGAGGTCAGGGCTTACAAAGCAACTATGGCTTGATGGCCACTCCAATACCTTGACTTTGTTGTCCTTTAGCCATTTTGCCACAACATTGGAGATATGATTAGGGTCATTTTCCACTTGGAAGACCCATTTGCGACCAAGCTTTAAATTCCTGACTGATGCCTTGAGATGTTTCTTCAATATATCCATTTAATTTTCCTTCCTCATGATGTCATCTATTTTGTGAAGTGCACCAGTCCCTCCTGCAGCAAAGCACCCCCACAACATGCTGCTATCCCCATGTTTCATGGTTGGAATGGTGTTCTTGGCTTGCAAGCCTCAACCTTTTTCCTCCAAACATAACAATGATCATTATGTCCAGCTTGGTCTTGGCTGAGACAAATTTTGATTTTCCCATGATGTCAGCCAAATAGGCACTGAGTTTGAAGGTAGGCCTTAAAATACATCCACAGGTAATCCTCCAATTGACTCCAATTAGCCTATCAGAAGTGAATTGTCTAAAGGCTTGACATAATTTTCTGGCATTTTCCAAGCTGCTTAAAGGCACAGTTAACTTTGTGTGTGTAAACTTCTGACCCACTAGAATTGTGATATAGTCAATTAAAAGTGAAATAATCTGTCTGTAAACAATTGTTGGAAAAATTACTTGTGTCATGCACAAAGTAAGTGTCCTAAATGACTTACCAAAACTATAGTTTGCTAATATGAAATCTGTGGAGTTATGTCTATCTAATTTCTATAAGTATTTTGTTTGTTTGTTTGTTTGTTTTCTTTGTTTTTTTCCCTTGATTATTTTTTGTTTTGTTTCTTTGTCATCTGTCTGTTTGTTTGTTTGTTGTCTAAGTATTTGTTTCTCTCTCTTTATGTCTGTTTGTAGGCCACATCCCCATTCCAATCATTCACTCGTGGACTGACCTGTGATGCCGCTGGCCAGCTGCTGCAAGTCACAGTACCACAGACGGTTCACTGGCTCACAGCCTTCCGTGATGGACAGCACTGCATACCTGCCATCATCAGAAATCTGGAGAAAAAGGAGAAGAATGGTAAGGAAAAAGAGAACAAAAATTATTTAAAGAACAAAATTTTCATCACATTGCGTGGTGTGGGTCTAAGTTTCATCATTTTATCTTTCTAAATAGTGAGTTGTGCATAAATGTAGTTTTCTCATACAGTAAGGCTACTGTGCCATTTTGGGTTCTCAGGAAATTCAGCCACCAGGATGTCCTCTGATTGGCTGGTGCCAATTAGATGGTAGTAAAGTTTCTGGTTTAGGTTTGCTGTGGTCTCAGTGCCTAGAATAGACAAAACACAACCAAATCACTTCTCTTAAGAAATTCTATTCTTGGTTTAATACAATTTGCATGCTTGTCCTTTACATGCAACTGTCAACCACTGTTGGGTATGTTACTCTAAAAAAAAGTAATTAATTACTAACTACTAATTACATTTTCTACAGTGTAATTAGATTACTGTACTTGTTACTGTCTGAAAAGTAAATCCATTACTTATTATTAATTACTTTTTAAAACCCACATCAACTTCGACCAGATGAACAATACAAGGATAGGCCTGAATCTGTTCTTTTAATTCTTTCAAATAAATCATATAAAATCACATAAATGATTATTGTACTGGCAAAAGAATTTAAGGGGACACCGTTATATTGAAGTGCATATATTTTTTACATCAGAAGTTACATTTCGAGTTAAATTCATTATTGTTTTATGTAGAATTATTCTATAGTCTATATAGTATTTAATGCAATTACATCAGAAGTAACAGTAATTCATTACTGAAAAATTAAGAGTAATCCCTTTACTTTTTTCAAGTAAAAATAATTTAATTACAGTAATGAATTAATTAGTAATGCATTACACCCAGCACTGCTGTCAACACCTTTTTTTTGTTTGGTAGTTGGCAACATGCCACATAGATGTTGCTGAAAGATATTAAGGGAATAGTTCACCCAAAACTGTCATCATATACTTTACAAACTCGTTTGATGTTTGGCATAATGTTAGGGACTGACAATCTCAGTCAACATTCACCACCTTTGTTTGGGGAAGAAAAAGTGGATCGTGACTGAGACCTGACAATCCTCCTTTTGTGTTCCACAGTAGACCGAAAGTCATACAGGTTTGGAACAACATGAGGTGTTAAGTAAATGACAACAGAATTTTCATTCTTGAGTGAACTTGTATTTAACACAAAATATGCTTTATTAATTAGATGTTATTTGCTTTCACACTGATGTAAGTTACTGATACGTTTAAAAAGAAAGCAGCTATACACAACACACAGATAAACATTTTGTGGTAAGCACAAACACTCAAACTCATGTCATTGGGCATGGAAATACACATACCATCAGCCTTGCCATCCTGCCGAGGGTAGCAGTTGTAGAAGATGCCTTTGGCATCGTGGGTCCAGGCCAGGCAGCTGAACTTCACCCTCTCCAGAACATCAGGCAGCTGGGTGAGATCATCGGCCTTCAGGAAGTGAACTGTCACCCAGTCAGAGCCTGCACTGCTCAAACCATACGCAAAATACTCGCACTCCTCTGACAGGCGACCCACTGTAAATCGACAGGAAGAGAAAGAGAGAGAGCAGAGTTTAAAGATCCCATGAAGTTGCTTAGTGAGTGCATTTTTCTGCATTGACAAATTTGCTTTTGAAACAGGAAATCAAAAGCCTCTGCACTTTTATTTTATTTTTTTTAAATAGCCCTTAATATATACCACATCTGTGAACCATGATATGCTAACTTTTATTGAGAGTCGGTACCATTAGGAGGAAGGGACATTCTCATTTTAATATTGTATTGGACAGAAATATGTATGTGTTTCTGAGTGCAAGATTAATAATTAAATATTTTGGAGACTAATAAAAAAAAAAAACGTCTATAAGTTAACTTAGCCAACCTTTAGAAGTATACTAGCATATAGGTGTGGCAGCGGGGGCGTGGTCAAGCACACGTCCGGGGGAGAGTAAGCGGTAAGGCCGCTTGCACCTGAGCTAAATTATGTCTAACACCTGTCTCTAATTTCAGTGAGCACGGGGAGAGTGGCATAAAGACGGCCACAGAACCTCGAGAGAGTTGAGAGAGCTATACGTCAGTCTAGTGTTGGCATGGTCCCAAGAGTCGAGAGAACTGTTTATATACCTAAGTTGTGTTTATAAGAAGTTTTATGTTACTGAAAGTTGTGAGCACTACTGAGTGTCCATTAAAAGAACCTTACCTGAGTGGAGCGACTTGTCTTCATGTCCTCCTTGACCCTTTACAATAGGTTACCTCAAATATGATAGACATGGACTGAAAGCCACAAAACTAACATTTTAATTGAATGGGGTCTTTAAAAAAAGTTTGGTTACTAAAAATAGAGCAGCAGGTGTGCAAAACAGTTATGAAAAAAAATAAATCAATGAAAGACAAAGCTGCAAAATAATAATCTAATGACAGGAAGGGTTCTTTGCATAGTTGAGGGTAATCGAAAGCTGAGTAGGTATCATATACTTAAATCTGCTTTTACATGCAATGAATACAATGAGCAAAAAGCAAATTATACAGCATTTGTCACCTTATTAGTTCTGAATTGTCATTTTATTGTTTAAAAAAAAACAGCCATATGTATATGTCTTTAACTAGTGCAGATGTACACAGTGCAGATATATACTGGTGGCAAAAAGTTTGGAATAATGTACAGATTTTGCTGTTTCTGAAGGAAATTGGTACTTTAATTCAACAAAGTCATTATTGATGTAAAAAAACAGCACCATCACTATTTGAAAAAAAGTTTTTTTTTTATCAAATCTAGACAGGCCACATTTCCAGCAGCCATCACTCCAACTCCTTATCCTTGAGTAATCTTGCTAAATTGATAATTTGGTACTAGAAAATCACTTGCATTATATCAAACACAGTTGAAAGCTATTTGGTTTGTTAAATGAAGCTAAACTTTGTCTTATTTTTGAGTTGCCACAGTATGCAACAGACTGGCATGTCTTAAGGTCAATATTAGGTCAAAAACGTCTTTCTCTAGAAACTCGTCAGTCAATCATTGTTTTGAGGAATGAAGGCAATACAATGCATGAAATTGCCCCCAAAAAACTGAAGATTTCATATAAAGGTGTACACTACAGTCTTCAAAGACAAAGGACAACAGGTTCTATTAAGGACAGAAAGAGATGTAGAAGGTCCAGATGTACAACTAAACAGAGGATAAGTACATCAGAGTCTCTAGTTTGAGAAATAAATGCCTCACATGTCCTCAGCTGACAGCTTCATTGAATTCTACTCGCTCAACACCAGTTTCATTTAACATTAAAGGCTCAGGGGTGCTGGCCTTATGGGAAGAATTGCAAAGAAAAAGAAACTTTTAAAAAAGAAAAACTAAAAGAAAAGGTTAGAGTGGGCAAAGAAACAGACATTGGACAACAGATAATTGGAAAAGAGTGTTATGGATCTTAACTCCATTGAGCTTTTGTGGGATCAGCTAGACTGTAAGATGTGTGAGAAGTGCCCGACAAGACAGCCACATCTATGACAAGTGCTACAGGAAGAGTATCTGGACAAGATGACAGAGGGAGGATTTTTTTGATGAGAACCCTTTGAAGTAGTTTAAGAAGTTCTGAAAATTTATTTCAAATTGTAATAGTAATTTTTCACGTTATTAATGTCCTGACTATACATTGTGATCAGTTGAATGCCACTTTGGTGATTAAAAGTACCAATTTCTTTCCAAAAGAGCAAAATCTGAACATTATTCCAAAATTTTGACCACCAGTGTACATGAGACTATTACAAAAATTTCAACAATGAGTCTTTCACTGAATTGCAAGTCCCTCAGGGCTGAAGCTTTCTTTAAAACCTGTTTAACAAAGACATCCATAAACTGTTATAACACACGCAATGCACAATACCCCCATCAGTGCTCAGACTGTCCGCAATAGGCCTTACCAGATATCACCAGCAACAACGTCGCCTATTGGCACAAACCCACCTTCGCTGGACCAGACAGGACTGGAAAAAGTGCTCTTTACTGACGAGTCGCATTTTTGTCTCACTAGGGGTGATGGTCTGACTCACATTTATCATCGAAAAAATGAGTGTTACACTGAGGCCTGTACTGCAGGATCGATTTGGAGGTAGAGGGTCCGTCATGGTCTGGGGCGGTGTGTCACAGCATCATCGGACTGAGCTTGTTGCAATCAACCTCAACACTGAGCGTTATCCTCCTCCTTTTGACCCCCCCTTTTTCAGGAACATATTATTCCATTCCTGTTAGTCACATGTCTGTGAAACTTTTTAGTTGTTGATTCGTTTTATGTTCATATAATTATTTACACATGTTAAGTTTGCTGAAAATAAAAGCAGTTGCAATTGAGAGGACGTTTCTTTTTTTGCTGAATTTATATGGTTTTGGTGTTTCCTACAGAAAAAACCTCATTAAAATTCAACATTCACACATAAATAGAAAGGGCTGTCAAACTTTGCTGATTTGGAATCTATTATCTTAATGCATCTAAACATTTTTTTGTTATAAAACAATAAATGCTGTTTAAAATAGTTTGAAAAGAGTATTTGGACACCTTTTGGTTCATTGGTTTTTTTGGATAAAATACAACTGTGGTTACTTTACGATGACATCTACTATACGTGATCTTGAGGGAAACTCCACTCAAAATTGCATTCAGGCATTTTTAAGTGACTTAAGTGTTCATTTTGAGGGCAGTGTATATCAGTGTTGTATAACCTATATTTCAAAAATGTATAATCTTTAATTGTAACAAATTATATAACTATATATATATATATATATATATATATATATATATATATATATATATATATATAACTTTTTTTACTTTTTTTTTTTTTTAAAGTTTACTGGACTTTGTATGATGTTAATTTATAAATTAAATCTATTTATGGCATTTTATTTGAGGACATCCTCTCGATGCAACATTTTTCCCAATTGCCTAAAACTATTGCACAGTGCTGTATATAAATAAAAAAAAAAAGTTTACAGAACTCAAGATCGCTAATATTTTCAACATTACATCAATCATTGTCAATCAGTGATTTTCCCATTTCTTTTTCTTGTAGTTTGACTGGATATTTTGCCTCTTGAAATAGGGAAGAAACGTGTAAGGATATGTGCTATAAAAGAGGAAAGAACTAAACGGATAATGGAGTGAAAGGATCAACAAGGAAATAGTAAGAAGTCTGTGTATGTATGTTACAAGTTACTATGGTATCAGTTAATCAGTCAAACTCACTCTTGAGAGCCACAGTTCCGTCCTCTGAGAGTGTGTTTGGGTCAAAGAACACAGACGCAGGACTGTCCAATGAGTCCTGCACATAGAGGACATCCTGGTTCTGCAGACCCTCATTGTGGAAATAAAAATATCTGCAATAGAAGAGATTTAAATATGCATAACAGTTATTTAGATATGCAGTTATCATATTACAGGGTGGTGATGTTCTTAAAAAGTGCATTGCACAACAGCCGTTAGCATATATATTCTGTATACGTCAGGGTGCACATTTTGGCAGGTGTATTCTGCATTCCAAACTCTAAAAGTCTACGTCATATGGTGACATAGAATGCAGTGGTTTTGGGGTCATAAATACTAAGAAATTAATGAATACTATGAATACACGTGTTCAAAATATTCCCCCAACAGAGTAGTCTGCACAAACGATTTCACATTGAACAATGTTGCTGATATGAAAAAATTAGGTTGTAAGTATTTCAGTAGGTCAATTTATTTGCTGATTGCTGCCTTTATTTAAGCTGTTGCTGGTGTTGTTTTTTATCACTGTTAATTATTTGTTGTGTAGTGATGTGAGCTAATATTATTATTTAAAGATTTTTTTTGCATTTAGTGAATTCAAATTCAACAATGTTTTATCACTAAAAACAATTATTTAAGACAAATCACAAAAATATAAATGCATCGTGTTGATATTATTTACTTTTCTCAACAATTCTTATTTGACAATGTTCCCAAACAAAAATCTGATGTATGGAAATACCTGTAAAACACATGTATAGGTATGTATGCTAATGTATAGTTTTCACAGATGTTAAAAATACACATACTTGTGCATATGTTGCAACATATATTTCAAAATACTATAAAAAAATATACTGAAACCACTGATCTATAGATCAGTGACTGAAACATTATATATATATATATATATATATATATATATATATATGGCATACAGTTCACAGCAATCCATTTCACAAGTGAATTTGTCAATCAGTGTGAGATTTATTATGAGGACCCGTTTAAGGACCCATCAATGTACACCTGCGTCAGACATTTTTTTTTAATTAATGCTTACAAAACTTTTACATCTAGAGCCAAGAGGTATATTAAAACAAACAACAACAAGGAAAATAAATAAACAGTTTAAATAAAAATATCAAATTGTTTACATATTTCAATACACTTTACAGCTTTCTTGTTACTCAAATTGGAAATTGTTCTTAGGTATTGCTAAAACTAATAATGGTTTATAACCACCATACTTACATTTATGAATACTAAACTTTGCCTACAAAAGCAGAAAATTAATAAAATAGTATTCATTATGAAGGGAAAAAGAATTTAATAAAACATTTTCAAAACAAAGTTGAAAGCTGTGAATAATATGATCTCTAACAATCTTGCAGAAATCAGACAAGTCGAGTAGGGACAATAAATGAAAAAATGTTTCCGCCCGCAGACCACAAAATGTACAGAATATATCGACATCACAATTAATTCTCTCTACAAGAACATAATTAGTGAGGTAGTACTTACAAATAAGTTTGAAGGAACTTTCTTTGATTTTATTTGTGATATAGATATTTATGGTGTAATTTCCGAATTTTGCACCATTTCAATCCAGCCACACCTTGCGTCAGACATGCTTGTGTAGCGTCTCTGGTGCATTGCGTCATAAACGTAAAATGTTTAGGTCACTGTGTCAAGTTAAATATAGTTTAATACTCAATCTTTAAACGCATCTTGAGATCCCTTAGATCACATTTGCACTCCTTCGAGTGTTTTGAATGCAAGAACAATTACTGAAGTGTTTTCTTCACTGTATAAACTGTTTGTTGCTCATACAGCTGAAATTTCACTTACTGCCCTCTGGAGTAACAGGTGGTACTACAAGCTTGCATTTCTCAGGAATCTTCCTTATTATGGACCGTGGGCATGCAATTAAATGCGTTAATTTTTTTAACGCGTTATTTTTTATATATTTTTTATTTATTTATATATATATATATATATATATATATATATATATATATATATACACACACACACACACGTATGTATGTATGTATGTATGTATATGTGTGTGTGTGTGTGTGTGTGTGTGTATACAATCCCCCATTTTAGAGCACCACTCTTGAAATGGGGGCGCTCCAGCCGACTTCCAACCCCTAAAAGTCACTTGTCTGGCGATCATAACACTGGTTAGGACCCAATTTTTTATATGTTTATTATCTATATTGATGACCGCCCCATCACCTAAAACACAGAGCCTGGTGTAAAATGAAATCTGAGTGCCCAAAACGTCAGATACAAAACTCTGAACCCTCAAACAAACTTCCTGGATCTTAACACCTCCCCCCCCAAAAAAAAACCAAGTTGTGTCTCTATCTTCTGATTGGCATCGCTAGCAGGTGGGTGTGTTATTAAGACCAAGCATATACAATCTAGAGGGTGTCCAATAGAATCTATGTAAAATCTTGAATTGTGAACCCTTTCATCTCTAGATACAGATTTGACATTTTTTAGAATTCTAGCCCACACTCCCTCCTCCAGACTCTGAATTAGCAGGGAGGAATACACTGTTGGAATACACCACTCCCAGAGTATCTGCCACTTTAAGGGTGTGTGTGTGCTACTCCCAAAAACAATACAGAGCAGGTGGCACAGCTGTAAATACCTATAGAACTGAGATATGGGAATCCCAAAATGTTGAACCAAATTTTCAAAAGATCTCAACACGCCACTCTCATACAGGTCACAGTGTGTAATAACTCATCCCCCCACAATCAACTCTGACCAGCAGAGAGGGGACTTATCAATACATAATTTTGGGTTCAGTCATATGCTTGAGGCAACATTTAAATAAATGTCAGAATTAAACACTCTGGACCCATTGTGCTTTTGTCCATACCACATGCAAATGCAAGATAATGGGGTGTAACTTAACTTCTCCGATTAGTTTGATAGAAAGTCTTTGCAATGGCGAAATAGGGGCAATAACTTCCTGTTCAATACAAAACAAGGGAAGGGCTCTCTCAGGCGGAAGCGACCATTAAGCCAAATGTCTGAGACTGAATGCATAATAATATAACAAATCTTGGGTAGGCCTAGCCCACTTTGTCAATCGGCATATGTAATTTATACGTAATCTTTTTTCTAATCTCTAATTTGTATTTATATGTAATCTAGGATGCTTACCATTCTAACTGAAGGTCTTCGCTATGCTATCTCATTTCTTGAAATAAGAGAGAGGAAATCTACAGGCAGAGATTGTAGCAGGTAGATACATTTTGGAATACAATTCATTTTAATAACATTAACCTTCCCAATCATAGATAAATGTAATGAAGCCCCCCTTGCCAAATCGCTCAAATCTTTTTTTATTAAGGGATCAAAATTAACTAACTAAATCATACAAATTTGCTGGGATTGAAATGCCCAAATACTTAATACTCTGTTTGGGCTACTGGAAGGCATCTGGATGGAAAGCTATTACTGGGCAGTATGCTTTCAGAGCCAAAGCTTCAGATTTAGACTATTTAACTGTAACCTGAGAACTTAGAAAAGGAATTAATATTTCTGTGGAGGCAAGGCATAGATCTAGTGGGGCCGGAGACAAATAATAAAATATTGCATATAATAGCAAAAGCTTATGTGCCACACCTCCCGCCGCCACAACTCCCGCCACAACCCCTGGAAAATCATCTTCCCTTCTTATCACAGCTGCTACTGGTTCCAGGGCAAGAGAGAACAATAATGAGGAAAGAGGGTAACCCTGCCGAGTGCCCCTTTCCAGAGTAAATAAATACATTTTTTGTAACGCCGCTACCGGGTGTCTATAAAGTAACTTAATTCATCCAATAAAAGTCATCCCGAACACGTATATTTCCAAAATCTTAAAAAAGTAATCCCATTCTACCATATCAAATGCCTTTTCAGTGTCAAGTGAGATGGCAGAAACCAGAGTCTGATCATTCGCCACTGACTACATAATGATTATACACCTAATGTTATCAGAAGAACTGCGGCCCTGAATAAACCCCACCTGATCTATATGTATAAGAGATGTCATAAATTAATCCATAACCAAAAATTTTGACAATATTTTAACATCTAACTGGATCGGGGAAATTGGACAAAAGCTCACACTCGCATGAATATTTGTCTTTTTTAAGAATCAGACTGATCTGGGCTTGTGTCATGGTTGGAGGAAGCTTTCCATTCTTTAATGAGTCCTTATAAACTTCTAACAAAAGTGGAGCAAATTCTGTAGCATAAGATCCAAAAAACTTAGCGGCAAAGCCATCTGGCCCAGAAGCCTTGCCTATAGTCAGGGCCTTAATTACCTTGTCAAGCTCCTCCACATTTATCTCAGTATCAAGAGAATTTTTTTGCTCAGTCGTCCGTTTAGGGCGATCTAATGGTTCCACAAAATTTCTAATATCCTCATCAGAGATCAAAATAGAATTGTTTAAAAGCATTATTAATATCAATGGCCAAGGTAAAAATTTCACCACCAGCAAATTTCACTGCAGGAATGGTAGAAAAAGACTCTCTGCTTTATATAGCTAGCCAAAAGCTTCCCTGCTTTGTCCCCTGACTCAAAGTTTGACTGTCTTGCCCTAAATAACGAAAACTCCACATTCTGTGACAAAATAATATTATATCTATATTTCAATCGGGTTAATTCTCTGAGGCCATCAGATGACATTCGGCATTTCAGCTCTTCCTCGAAACTTTTAATCACCAGTTCTCGTGCTTTGG
The DNA here is from genome assembly GCA_032164185.1 of Moxostoma hubbsi. NCBI lineage: Eukaryota > Metazoa > Chordata > Actinopteri > Cypriniformes > Catostomidae > Moxostoma > Moxostoma hubbsi. The sequence goes on along the minus strand of JAVLUX010000032.1, from coordinate 10,964,996 downwards.
ATTTTTTGATGAATGAGGCATACTGTATGATCCGACCCCTAAGAACCACCTCAAGTGCCTCCCAAGCCATGCCCACTGAGGATACTGAGGACCAGTTGGTATCCATATAAACATTTATTTCAGCTTTTAAAATTTGTTGGAAACCAGGATTTTGCAAAAGGAAAACATTAAAGTGCCAACTATATGATTTATTTTTCTCCATATTTGGCAACACCTCTAATCTCACCAGGGTGTGATCTGAGACTAAGATGTTTCCAATTGAGCAATCAACAACAGATGAAATGAGGGACTTAGATATAGTAAAATCTATTCTAGAATAAATCTTAGGGACTGATAAAAAAAAAATGTATAGTCCCCAACAGATGGGTTTAAAAGTCTCCAAATATCTATAAGACCAAGATTTGTACATATCCTGTGAAGCGTCAATGTTATTCTAAGGGGCTTACACATTTTTTCTTCACTATGATCAAGGACTGAGTCCATCAATAGATTAAAGTCTCTCTGGCAGGGCATAGGGCAGGGCTGGGTCATGATTCCTCCTCATTCCCAGGTTTCGGCACCAGTGTAAAGGGATTCATGGAAAGGAGGTAGAGAGGAACCGGCTTAACAATATAAATAATATTTAATTAAATAAATTATCGGGCAGCTGTCCATAACACTCTCTCTCTGTCACACTGCTGTCTCTAGTCGGCCCTTATCTCTCTCGGGCTAAATAGCCCAATTAGGGGCTGGGTGTGCGGAATCATGTCCCGGCCCCGCCCTCCACCCTACCACAGTCTCCTCCCAATATGATATCATGAGGGGTGCCAACAACTTGCAACATCCCTTCAAGATCTATAAAAAAAACCCTGATCATCAGCGTTAGGTGTGTAAATGTTAGCCAAAATCAGCCTTTGCACCTGAATTTCTGCTTAAACAATAATGACTTTTCCTAATTTATCTTCACTCTGTTTGAGACATTTGAATTGTAGATGTTTACCTATCAATGAAATGACTCCCCTGCTTAGCCATGCCTCTAAACTCAAACAATCCATGTATGCCTATTAGCACCCCCGCAACAATTTTGCCATCGTATTGCTCAAGTCTGGTGTTTCTATACACATTTTGTGATAGAGAATTACATAACAGAAGAAAATCTATAAAACAAACTCCAGCCAATTCGCAGAATAAACACAAAGAATGTGTAGATTAATAGCATAACTGTCCCGATGGTGTGTTCTTCCACAAAACAAACTCCAGCCTCTAGCAGAACCAGCACACACAAACATACACACACAAAAAAAGTTTCCTTGGACAGTCATATTAGTGTTCAGTGAGCCGGCTGTTCATGATCCTTCCAATGTCCTGCAAAATATACGGCACAAAACAAACTCCAGCCAATAGGAGCCAGCTGCACAAAGAATGTGCAGATTCATCCACATAATGTCCCAAAGGAGCATTATTCCACAAAACAAACTCCAGCCTCTAGACGGAACCAGCACAAGAAGAAACAAAACTTGTTAAAGTTCAGTGAGTCGGTTCAGTGAGTCAGGTCCACTAGGCTGCATCGAGACTGCCACACAATGACTTACTCATTCCATTGACTTCATGAAGGACAATGCTTGTTAGGGACAAGTAAATATGGCCATCCTTAGCATCTATTCTCAACCTGGCTGGTAACTTCAAAGCAAAAGCGACCCTCTGCAATGCAAACGTTTCTTGAAGGTATGTTATTCCACAAAACAAACTCCAGCCGCTAAACGTAACCAACACAAAAAGAAACAAAAAAGGCATCTAGCTTCCTCTGATGGTCAAGTGAATGTTCTATGATTCAGGCTCACTTGGCTGCAAATTACTCATTCCATTGATTTTATGAAGGACAATGCTTGCTGTGGGCATGTAATTATTTTGTGGCCATCCTTATTATCTATTCTCAATTTGGCTGGGAACATCAGTACAAAAGCCATCTTCTGTTGATGTAAGAGTTTCTTTAATTCCTTGAATCAATCACATTTTTCTCTTGTCCAATTTGCAAAGTCTGGGAACAAGTCAAGATTTCCTTTACTCCTCGCCTCGCTTAACATGAGATCTTTATCGGATGATCTCAGAAATTTGGCCAGAATTTTTCAGGCCTGTCTCCCTCCCTGTACCCTGTACGAGCTGGAACTCTGTGATCTCGCTCGATTTCCAGCTTGTAGCCTGTTATGTTGAGCAGACTTCGGAGGATCTTGTCTAGGAATTACACCGTATCTTGGCCTTCTTCGTTCTCAGGAATTCAAACAATTCAGACGTTGTTTCTCTGATTACAATTTTCAAGGTCTCCCAACTTTTCCCAAATGCATTCAAAATCTATCTTGGTTGCTAGTGGATTAGCAGCTAATTCCCTCTCTGATGACTCCAGATTATCAATCTGTTTCTCGATGTCGCCCATTCTTATAACCAATTCAGAGAACTTCGTCTCCATGGCAGTGATCGATCGATATATTACAGCAAGATCCTCCAAGTCAGCTATGACCTTTGCCAGCACTGCCGACATGCTCAACATTTGACGCTGAATCTCTCCTGCCACTCCGTTCGAGTCCCGTTTGTAGCAGGGTGACCAGGACCAGATACACCAGCTCTAGGATGAGTCCAAGTGGTTACAAACTTCTTCCATTTATGGATGATGGAGGCCACTGTGCTCATTGGGACCTTCAATGCTGCAGAAATTTTTCTGTACCCTTCCCCAGACCTGTGCCTCGATACAATCCTGTCTTGGAGGTATACAGACAATTCCTTGGACTTCATGGCTCAGTTTGTTCTCTGACATGCACTGTTAACTGTGGGACCTTTATATAGACAGGTGTGTGCCTTTCCAAATCATGTCCAATCAACTGAATTTAGCACAGGTGGACTCAATCAAGGTGTAGAAACATCTCAAGGATTATCAATGGAAACAGAGCTCAATTTTGAGTGTCATGGCAAAGGCTGTGATTACTTATGTACATGTGATTTTTTTTTTCCTTTTTTTTATTTTAATAAATTTCAAAGATTTCAACTTTCAAGTTGTCATTATGGGGTATTGTTTGTAGAATTTAGGAAAATAATGAATGTAATCCATTTTGGAATAAGGCTGTAACATAACAAAATGTGGAAAAAGTGAAGCACTGTGAATATATTCCAGATGCACTGTATGTAAACTTCTGGCTTCAAATACACTCACCTAAAGGATTATTAGGAACACCTGTTCAATTTCTCATTAATGCAATTATCTAATCAACCAATCACATGGCAGTTGCTTCAATGCATTTAGGGGTGTGGTCCTGGTCAAGACAATCTCCTGAACTCCAAACTGAATGTCAGAATGGGAAAGAAAGGCGATTTAAGCAATTTTGAGCGTCGCATGGTTGTTGGTGCCAGACGGGCCGGTCTGAGTATTTCACAATCTGCTCAGTTACTGGGATTTTCACGAACAACCATTTCTAGGGTTTACAAAGAATGGTGTGAAAAGGGAAAAACATCCAGTATGCGGCAGTCCTGTGGGCGAAAATGCCTTGTTGATGCTAGAGGTCAGAGGAGAATGGGCCGACTGATTCAAGCTGATAGAAGAGCAACTTTGACTGAAATAACCACTCGCTACAACCGAGGTATGCAGCAAAGCATTTGTGAAGCCACAACACGCACAACCTTGAGGCGGATGGGCTACAACAGCAGAAGACCCCACCGGGTACCACTCATCTCCACTACAAATAGGAAAAAGAGGCTACAATTTGCAAGAGCTCACCAAAATTGGACAGTTGAAGACTGGAAAAATGTTGCCTGGTCTGATGAGTCTCGATTTCTGTTGAGACATTCAGATGGTAGAGTCAGAATTTGGCGTAAACAGAATGAGAACATGGATCCATCATGCCTTGTTACCACTGTGCAGGCTGGTGGTGGTGGTGTAATGGTGTGGGGGATGTTTTCTTGGCACACTTTAGGCCCCTTAGTGCCAATTGGGCATCGTTTAAATGCCACGGCCTACCTGAGCATTGTTTCTGACCATGTCCATCCCTTTATGGCCACCATGTACCCATCCTCTGATGGCTACTTCCAGCAGGATAATGCACCATGTCACAAAGCTCGAATCAATTCAAATTGGTTTCTTGAACATGACAATGAGTTCACTGTACTAAAATGGCCCCCACAGTCACCAGATCTCAACCCAATAGAGCATCTTTGGGATGTGGTGGAACGGGAGCTTCGTGCCCTGGATGTGCATCCCACAAATCTCCATCAACTGCAAGATGATATCCTCTCAATATGGGCCAACATTTCTAAAGAATGCTTTCAGCACCTTGTTGAATCAATGCCACGTAGAATTAAGGCAGTTCTGAAGGCGAAAGGGGGTCATGTGTGTATATATATATATATATACAGTGGGTATAGAAAAGAATCACCCCCCTTTAAAATAATCACATTTTGTTGTTTTGCAGCCTGAAATGAAAACGGACAAAAACTATTTGTTTTTTATTCAGCTGTATTTACAACTTATAATATCCAAGTGAAAGATATAATATCAACTTGTCTGAATTTTTTTTTTACAAATTAAAAAACAGAATCACTGAGTTGGAAAAAGGATCACCCCCTTGTTTCAGTATTTTGTTGAACCACCTTTTGCTTTAATTACAGCCTTTAGTCTGTTGGGATATGTCTCTACTAACTTTGCACATCTAGACGTTGCAATATTTGACCACTCTTCTTTGCAGAACTGCTCAAGTTCAGTTAAATTTGATGGTGACCGTTTGTGGACTGCTGTCTTCAAGTCATTCCACAGATTTTCAATGGGGTTTAAGTCTGGGCTCTGACTAGGCCACGCAAGGACATTCACCTTTTTCTCCTTCAACCACTGTGTGGTCAGTTTTGCTGTGTGCTTTGGGTCATTGTCATGTTGGAAAGTAAATCTTCTTCCCATTGACAACTTTCTGGCAGAGAGCAGCAGATTTTCCTCAAGAATTTGACGGTATTTTGCCCCATCCATTTTTCCTTCTATCTTGACAAGTGCTCCAGTCCCTGCTGCAGAGAAACCTTTTTCCACGTGTCCTTAGAATCTTCAAGGTGCGTTTTGGCAAAGCTCAGTCGTGACTGCATGTGGCCTTTCTTGAGGAGTGGCTTTTTTCTTGCAACCCTCCCATACAAGCCACATTTGTGGAGAATTTGTGAAATTGTTGTCACATGCACACAATGACCACTCTTTGTCATGAATTCCTGCAACTGCTTCAGAGTTGCTGTAGGCCTCTTGGTAGCCTCTCTGACCAGTTTCCTCCTGGCTCTTTCATCCAGTTTGGAGCGACGTCCTGACCCAGGTAGGGTCTGTGTTGTACCAAATACCTTCCACTTCTTGATAATAGACTTCACTGTGCTTCTAGGCACTGATAAAGCCTTTGAAATTTTTTTGTATCCATCTCCTGACTTGTGCCTGTTCACAACTTTATCCCGGAGATCTTTTGACAATGCCTTGCCACCCATAATTGATTGTTTTCTTCAGTTGCACTACCAAGGACTGAAATGCTTCAGGAAAAGCTTGTTTCATGCTGAGCTAATCAAAATGACCACAGCTGATCACAGTTGAAAGTCATTTGGCTTTGTGTGCTATTGAGAAGGTGATTAACTACACCTGGTGGGGTTTACAAGTCATTTTTAGGAGGGGGGTGATTCTTTTTCCAACTCAGTGATTCTGTTTTTTAATTTGTAAAAAAAAAAATTCAGACAAGTTGATATTATATCTTTCACTTGGATATTATAAGTTGTAAATACAGCTGAATAAAAAACAAATAGTTTTTGTCCGTTTTCATTTCAGGCTGCAAAGCAACAAAATGTGATTATTTTAAAGGGGGGTGATTCTTTTCTATACCCACTGTATATGTGTGTGTGTGTGTATGTGTGTGTGTGTGTATGTGTATATATATATATATGTGTGTGTATGTGTGTGTGTGTATATAATATATATATATATATATATATATATATATATATATATATATATATATATATATATATATATATATATATATATAATGTGTGTGTATATGTGTGTGTGTGTGTGTGTGTGTGTGTGTGTATATATATATATAGGGGAAGGAAAACCCTGATATTAAAACCTCCGCTGCCTTGCGGCTATATCCAATCATGGAAAAGGCTATGGAAGGAAATCCAGAAACAAAATCCGGAGTGGAGCCCCGTAGGCGGTTGGATGTCAAAAAAAAAAAAAAAAAAGGCTTTCTCCCGGCAACTCCTGCAGCAAAGCTGGCCCCAAAAGTAATGCATAGCATTCCCTTGGATTCTGTCAGTGAAGCCGAGAGGGGGGTCCTGTCGTTTGGGCAGCCCAAGGCCTCCATATATACTTGCCCAGGTTTTGCGCCCTGGAGAGGTCACTCCAGTCTCGCCATCTGGCGAGTGCACAACACGGAAGACAGCAGTTACGGGTTATAAGTCCCTGCTCAATTGGCGTAGAGTGGGATGCCACGGGTTGTCTTCGACGGTGGGAGGGATCTTAGTATTCCACTTGTCAACTACCGCCCGCCTCAAGCTGGACAGCTCCCGGCCAGTTAGGTGTTGACACGCCACGGTCTGCCTGCTCCAGTGGGTGCCTGGAGATAAGAGCACTGCTCAATAAGCTGTCCGTTAACCTTGCACCAAGCAAAAATAAAAAGGATAAACCGAAGATCCCAGCTCTTCGTATTGCAAGCTGGAATGTACGCACTATGCGTACTGGATTGACCGAAGACCTTCAAGCCATTGATGACACTCGCAAGACAGCAGTAATTGATCGTGAACTGCTAAGGCTAAACATTGATATAGCAGCTCTTCAGGAGACACGTCTGCCAAATAGTGGGTCACTGAAGGAGGAAAACTATACCTTATTCTGGCAAGGAAAAAGTGCAGAGGAAACTAGAGAATATGGGGTGGGGTTTGCCGTCAAGAACACTCTACGAAGTATGATTGAGCCACCAACAGGTGGTACAGAAAGAACCCTTACCCTACGTCTCTCAACAGTACAAGGTGTTATAAATCTTATATGTATTTATGCACCAACACAGTTAGCCTCAACTGAGATTAAAGACCAGTTTTATGAGTTATTAGACCACATCATCAAGCGCATATCATCATCAGAGCAAGTCTATCTTCTGGGGGACTTCAATGCTCGGGTTGGTGCAGACAGAGAGTCTTGGCCAGGCATCCTAGGTCATCAAGGCATAGGAAACATGAATGAAAATGGTCAGAGACTTTTAGAACTCTGCTGCTATCACAACCTCTGTGTGACTAACACCTTTTTCCAAAACAAGGTGTGTCACAAAACATCTTGGAGACATCCCAGGTCAAAATACTGGCATCAGCTAGACCTGATTATCACTAGGAAGGATTCCCTTAACAATGTCTGCAACACCAGAGCATACCACAGTGCCGACTGTGATACTGACCACTCTCTGGTAGCCTCCAAGATCAAACTGAAGCCCAAGAAACTTCATCATAGGAAAAAGAAAGGTCAACCAAAGATAGATGCCTGCAAAACTGCATATGCTGACAAAAACCAGGAGTTCATCAAGCGACTTGAATAGACTCTGGCCAAAAGAGAAGAGCTGAATGCAGAAGATAAATGGAATTTCCTCAGGAATACCATCTTTGACTCTGCACTCTTGACATATGGTAAGAAAGAACACAAGAGCACGGATTGGTTTGAGGCCAATATTATGGAATTGGAACCAGTCATTGAAGCCAAACGGGATGCGCTGATCAACTACAAGCGAAACCCCAGCCAGCAAAACATGCAAGCACTGAGAACTGCTCGCAATAAAACA